>CP139501.1:290966289-291010878 GCA_021014915.2 Artemisia tridentata subsp. tridentata
AAGCCTTTTTACTTTTGTTTGAACTACTTTTAATCCGTACTTGTGTTTTATTATTGTTTATAATATAAGAAGACTTGTTCTGTGATACGGTTTGTGAAAGTCAACTGTATGTCTGTATGATTGATTTGGATATTTGATTAAATAGTGGTATAATTCCAGCTCATATATTCAATTTTAAGGTTGTTTAAAATTCAACAATCCGGGGGTGTTTGACTAAGTTTATCAGTTCACGCGCCCCGCCTTAAGGATAATACATGGGAGACAATGTTTTGAGTGTGTTCACTTTGACTTGTGCAAATCGCAATTTGTGTATATATAAAACATTGTATTCGCTGTATATTCATTCAAAAAGTTTGACAACAGATTTTCTCTCTACTCTGTGTTGACTTTTTCTGTTGACTTTTAAGTTCTTGTTAAAATATATCTGTTTCCTTACCGTGATTTATGTATTCACAGGTTTTTCTAAGCTGTTAGCTGATCAAAATATTATAGACCCGCAGATAATAAAGGAAAAAATCACACGTGCACTTTCAAATTTGAGTTTCCGTCACCCACATGTGCTTGTTCAGTTTTGGTCACCAGTTACTGTCCGTAAGCGCTGCTTGCTAACGACTTTGGACCAACCTTTTGGTCTTGGTGCGGTTAATGAAGCCCTTTACTTGTATAGGCTCGAGTCTGAGCAGCGTATGTTTGTTGTGGACGGGGAGCACTGGGAAGAACTTGGCCCACCTGGTCGCGTTTATCGCCAAAAGTTGCCAGAATGGAGTTTGGATGTTCATAACTTACCAACCAGACAATGTAGTAATCATGGATATATTAATTTGCCGGTATTAGAACCTGACAGTGGTTGCTGTGTTGGTGTAATTGAAATCATAACATCATCAACTTATGTTGATTACGCTTTTGAGGTTCATGAAGTTTCAAGAGCACTAAAGGTTGCTACCATATCTTTAATTTTTCTCATTTGATACATGCATGTAATTGATGTGCTTCATACCCATGAATTTTTTCTTTCAATATTGGCAGGAAGAGAATCTGAAGTCTCCAAACGTGTTTGAGAATCCTAGCTTATATGTAAGTTGTGTACATGCACGTATATTCACAAATTGTATGTCTGTACTTCTTGTGATTTTATGTTTGAAATTTTAGATACAGATTGAAAATGCAATAAGGCCAAGTGAGTTGGATGAAATCTTCCTGGCCTTAAAGTCGATATGTGATATTCAGAATATACCTCTAGCTCAGACTTGGGCTCTTTCTGGATTCAGTAGTGTTGTGGCTAATTCCGGGAATCTAGAGCAGAGCTGTAGTAGCTTTAACAGAAATTGTATAGGAAAAACCTGCATGTCAACATATGATTTACCATTCTACGTTCAAGACTTGAGCATGTGGGATTTCCATGAAGCATGCAGAGAGCTACACCTACATAAATCCCAAGGAGTTGTTGGAAAATCAATGTCATCGTGTGGATTATGTTTTTGTGAGGATATAACAAAGCTTGATGAGGATGTATACCCTCTGGGTTCTCATGCACGTGTGAACAGAATAACTAGTTGTTTAGCTATATATATGATAGGTATTGAAAGTAATGTTGAATATGTCATAGAGTTCGTTTTGCCAGCACATCACGCAAACGAGGCAGATTTACAAAGCTTGGTTTTAACAGTAAAGCAGCAGATTAAGAATGTGTCTAGTGTAAAATTAGGTATTTTGTCATCTCTTCAAGTCATTGGTGGAGATCCTCTTAATTGGAACTTTGAATCACCACCTTCTCCTATAACCATATTGCCTGAAAACGAAGAAGTCCTACCAGAACCTGGACATCAACAACTGCTGGTAGAGAATGAACTGATTGATGTTAATGATGTTCCATTTTCAAAGGATGAGAGTGAAGTTGCTTATGTTGAGCATATGGAAGATGATAATTTGGAAATTAAACTCATAGATAATGCTGCTGCAGGAACAAGCCAAAGTGTTGTTCCATTTTTAAATGTAGGGATTGAAGATGCTGATGTCAATGAGGGGAAGCCGGAAAGAAAGAACTCGGATGATAAATCTAATAAACCAAAGAGAAAAAGGAAGAGAGCTGAGAGGTCAATTGGTGTAGAGGAAATCAGCAAACATTATGGAAAGCCAATGGAGGAAGCTGCGGTTAACCTTCGTGGTGAGTTATTAGCCTGTTAGTGATGTCTAGAGATGGCAATTTTGACCCCTTTACTCATTGCTGGGTCGATTTGGATTGGTTTCATTCTACACTAGTTAAGCTAAAAGATTTTAGGGAAAAGAAATGAGTCAAACGGGCATCTGAATTGTATTTAAATTCTAAGAACTTCTATTTTTTTTTTATTTTTTTTATTTTTTTTTTATTTTTTTTTCTTTTTTCTAAAGTTAGATTATTATTGCAATTAAATAATTTTTTAATATAAAATTCAAAAAGGAAGATGAAACCTTTGCTTTGGTTGCCCCAACCAATTTTGTTTTGACCCATACCAAAAACACATGTATTGACCAAAAAAAACCAAATCCAAATCAAAAAACAAATTACAAACAGAAACCAAATAGAGAAAGGGGTTAACCATCCATTGTGGATTGTTTTTAGGTTCGAGAAAATTTAGTGATCCACATTCTGTGGTTCGTTTAGGTTTGGTACTTACAGGCCCTGCTAATTGAACTGCCCACCTGTATATATGATATTATCTATGGTATAGGAAAGACATTTGATATGATTTTAGAAGTTGACAATGTATGAGAAACGCTTATGGACTTTCGTTGAATTCTCACATAAGTACCTAGACTATATATTTGCGTGATTTTACTTTTTTATAGTTAGGGACTTAGTCATGCAAAATAGACCTGTTTGTTGAGTTTTTGTAAGCTTAAGGACTTATCATGCGGAAAGGTCCTATTCGTAAAAGTATAGGGTGCATGGACCCATTTGTTAAGTTTTAATAAGTTAAAGGATTGATATGCAAAACTAAAGTACAGAAGTCCACGAAATACTTTTTCCGACATTTTCTCTAAAAAGAGAATATTAATTATTTTTTAACAAAGAAAATATAATATTGGTTATAAACAAGTCATACATTTTGTAGATTTGAACATGGTATCACTTCGTTTATGTTTGGCTACATATGTTTACTACCAACTGAACTGCAGGTCCCATTTGCCCTCTCTATTGATGTATGAAGTTTCTGTCGTTTCCTTCTAATATTCTCATTTTTCACTTTGTGTGTTTTATATATGCAGTTAGCAGATCTACGTTAAAGCGCATTTGCAGGGGTCTTGGTATATCACGGTGGCCATATAAGAATGAGAAGAGTGATTCTGTTCTGAAGTTGAATCAAACAGATGTAGTCATCCATGCATCTGACAGAGCAGCTACCCCAGTTTTAGGGACTTCAATTGAACCATTAGGCCCTACAAACATTAATGTTCCTGTCAGTCTTACAGAACACGGTAACCAAAGTTTCACACTTGTACGCCACAAGGAGGAACAAACAAATCTGCCTGATGGATCTGCACAACCCAAAACAACCATCGGAGAGCAGTCTATTAAGATCACATCAGCAGCAAACACAGTGAAAAATTTGCCGACCAAATCAACACACAAAGAGAATACTGAGAATACAGCAGCAG
Source organism: Artemisia tridentata subsp. tridentata (assembly GCA_021014915.2). NCBI lineage: Eukaryota > Viridiplantae > Streptophyta > Magnoliopsida > Asterales > Asteraceae > Artemisia > Artemisia tridentata. The sequence continues at coordinate 290,969,926 of CP139501.1, forward strand.
CAAACACAGTGAAAACTTTGACGATCAAGGCAACATACAAAGAAAATACAGTCAAGTTTCCATTCAGCCTTTCAGATGGATTGGTAAAGTTGGAAGAGTTGGTTGCAACAAGGTTTCAGCTCAGTCCTGGAAGCTTTAGACTCAAATATGCAGACGCAGATGGTGATATGATATTGATTGCATGTGACAGTGACTTAATGGGATCAGTGGGTGATTCTAGACAGCCGGACCATCAAACTTTGATCAGACTCTTGGTTTTGCCCGTTGTTCATCAGAACCCTGATACTAATTAGGAGTTAGCCTTTATTTTGCATCCTTTAAATGTGAATTATATGTCTTTACTTGAAATATTGTTGTCATTTTTTTAGATGATATCAGAATTTGGTTAGTCAACTCTTGCGTAAGTTGGTTTTACTTGTGCAAATTTTACATGGCAATAATTTTTTTATTACTTTTTCCTAGTCAACTCATAATTTGTTATCCTCCCATGGATCTTTGTCACTATATGGGTGATGAGTGATGACCATATTTTAATATCTTTGACAAGATGCGCAAATGGGTCTGGTCTCAAGCCCAACACGATATAAGGTCCAAAGAGATTAGTTTCATATGGGTAGTCTGATTCTAACCTTTGCTCATTGATTAATGACAAACCAATAAATAGTTCGGTTTCTAACGAGGGAGATTACATAGCTTGGTGAAAACAGTGAAACGGCAGTTCAAGATTGTCCCATGTGTAGAATTAGGTATTACATCATTTCTTCAAGTCATCGGTGGAGATCCTCTAGATTGGAACATTGAGTCCCCACCTTCTCCTGTAGCACTATTGACTGGAAAAGAAGAGATCCTACTAGTGCCTTGTAATCAACAACAGTTGGTAAATAATGAACTGTGTTGGCGAATTCTGAGTTTGGATGTGGCTTAAAGGCGTGTTACCAAATTCAGAGTATTCCTAGTTGGAGTGCGAGTCCAACTCGTCTAAGTTTATCCTAATATGGAGTAGTCCTCATTGATTTAGGATATGTTTTAATGTAATCCTAGTTATAGTAAAACGCATCTATGTTGGTCTATATATACCGTGAAGGGTAGGGCATTACATTGTATATATTGGAGTTTTGAGTTAGTTTCTTCAATAAAATATTGCGTGTTACCTGGCAATTATTCTTTTCTTTTCCTGTGCAACGTGAACTGGTCGTGTAACCTGTGTTGTGCATCTATGTAATTTGTATCCGCGTTTAAGGGTTATAGATACCTCTTATTACTATAATTTGTAACCTCTTATTACTATAATTGGTATCAGAGCTTGCGAAGTAGTTCTTGGTAATTTGTATCCGCGTTTAAGGGTTACAGATACCTGAAACAATCAATCGTTCCTAACCTGTGATCCTGTGGTTAGACGTGAAGAGTTGGTAACCTGAGTATAAGCGACTTAGGGTTACAGGAACCTTAAAAACAATCGACTTAAACCTGTGAACTTGTTGGTTTGTCGTAATTGCAACCCACTGTGATTGAAGCCCACTTTGATTGCAGACCGCTGTGATTGAAGCCCGTTGTGTTGTGCGACCTTGTGGTTAGACGTGTGGGTTTTAGTTCCCAGGTTCTCTAATCGCAATCTCTTGGTAGTTTATACCTACGTTTTAAGGTAACAAAAAATGACACAAATCTTGGACTCTAACCTGCAAACCTGTGACGTGAAGAGTTAAGTGGTTGGTGTTTGATCAGGTGTGGTCCTTGGTCACTTTTATCAGGCCTGGTCATAGCTTATTCGTTGGTTTTTTTATCTGATCTGGTCGTTGGTTCTTGATCAGGTCTGATCACAACTTAGTTATTAGTTTTTGATCACTGAAGTATATTATCTAGCCGCATTATAAAGGGCTGGAAAACTCCCCATTACAAACATATTCACGATCAAGAACCAGGATGACAGGAGGTGCATCAGGTTCCAACAATCCACCACCGCCGACAAAGGAATTTAGTTTGACGTCTCAGTGTCTGATGCTAACGTCAACCAATTACACTATATGGAGTATGCGAATGGAAGTACTTCTTGGAATCCATGGAGTCGGGATGTGATAGATCCGGGCTTAGCAGATGCCAAGTAAAACAATATAGTTAAAGGCTTATTGTTTCAATCGATCCCAGAAGATTTGATTTTGCAAATCGAGAATTTAAAAACCGGGAAGGAGATGTGGGAAGCAATAAAAACCCGTAACTTAGGTGTTGATCGTGTGAAGGAAGCGAGGCGTCAAACCCTAATTACGGAGTTCAAGAATCTGAAGATGTCAGATAACGGTACCGTAGACGAATATGCTGCAAAGTTATCAGGTATTGCGTCTAAATCAACCACGCTTGGAGAAGTCATGTCGGAACACAAGCTGGTAAAGAAGTTTCTCACAAGTCTTCCTAGACGTTTTGTCCATATCGCGGCAGCCCTAGAACAGGTTTTAGACCTTAAAAAATGGGGTTTGAGGATGTGGTTGGATGATTGAAAGCGTATGAAGAAAGAGTCAAGGAAGAAGATAAAGCAAACGATGCTCAAGAGAATTTGCTTTATGCTAGGACTGAATATTCCAACGGGAATAATGACTCAAGCAGAGGAAGAGGACGTGGTTCATACTCTCGAGGTCGTGGCCGTGGTCGTGGTCAAGGTAGTGGACGTGGCAACAATCAAAACCAAGGTCAACGTGACACCTCGAAAAACCATGAAGATAATGGACAAAAGGGTAAACAACATGAGAAACGTGATCTCTCACATATACAGTGTTACCGTTCTGATGAGTACGGACACTTTTTTCAAGATGCCCTGAACGAAACCGAAACCATGAAGTTAACCTTAATGAGATGCAAGAAAAGATGTCTATCTTGAGGAATGTACGTTCTTTATGATGAACCATGTTCAAGAAACGGTTTTCATGAATGAAAAAAAGTACACTCCACCAAAGATCAAGTCAAATACCGAGGAAGATAATGTATGGTATTTTGACAACGGAGCAAGTAATCACATGACAGGTAATTACTCTTACAGGACGTGTTAGGTTCGGAGACGATTCATGTGTGAGCATAAAGGGAAAAGGCTCGATTTTGTTCCAAGGTAAAAACGGAGAACAAAAATTGTTGAAAGATGTCTATTATATTCCTGCTCTTCGAAATAATGTGATAAGTCTCGGACAAGCGACAATATCTGGTTATGATATTTGTATCGAGGTGATTTCTTAACCATGCGAGATAGTTGTGGAAGTTTACTTATAAAGGTCCTGCGAAGTGAAAATCGTCTTTATAAGGCTCAGCTAAAAGTTGGTAAAGAAAATACATGTCAATCGGGAAAAGAACATGGTACGTTTAATGTGTTATGGGACGAAAGAACTAACGAGGATTCAGACTTGGAAGCTGCTGGAAATGAACAACCCTTAACGGGTCACAATAGTAGCCCACGAATGACTGTTCACAGCCTTGTTACTTTTCACGCTACAGTACCAGTACTGTTTATGCTACAGTACCAGTTACTGTTCACGCTACAGTATGATGAACATGAATCAGGTCGTGATGAATTTGATGAAGTGTTCGCGCCGGCGAGACCCTACGACTCTTGATTGCTCTCGCAACCGAGAAAGGATGGAAGATTCATCACTTGGATATGAAAACGGCTCTTTTAAATGGTGATCGAAAGGAGCTCGATAGTACTTTAAAAGAGATGGGTTTTCTACAATGCGTGCACGAAAACGCGGTCTATAGAAAGGTCCCCAATTAAGAATTTATCATTGTTGCGGTTAATGTGGATGATTTATTCGTGACTGGGATGAGCTTAGACCTCATAAATAAGTTCAAAAGGAGAATGGCGTCTCAATTTGAAATGTCGGATCTTGGTGAGTTAACTTATTACTTAGGTATCGATGTCTCACAAGAAAAAGATTGCATCAAGATCAAGCAAGAAAGGTACGCACTGAAAATCTTAAAAGAAGCTGGTATGGAAAATTGCAATGCAACTTTATATCTAATGGAAAAGGATCTTAAGTTGTCAAAAGCTAAAGATGAACCAGAAGTTGAAGCTACCCAATATCGAAAAACGGTGGGTTGCTTACGTTACCTCTTGCACACTTGTCCAGATTTGACTTACTCGGTTGGAGTGGTTAGTCGATATATGCAAAGTCCAAGAGAATCAGATGCTCGTGCTATCAAACAAATCCTACGCTATCTTAAAGGTACAACTTCGTTTGGAATTAAATACAATTGGGGTAATGACATGAGACTGGTGGGATATAGCAGTCAAAATGTTGATATTGATGATGGGTGGAGTACTACTGGACACCTTTTTTTTATCTCGATACATCACCTATTACATGGTGCTCACAAAAGCAAACTACCGTGGCGTTATCTTCGTGTGAAGCTGAGTTCATGGCGGCCACTGCAGCTGCGTGTCAAGCAATTTGGCTAAGGGAGTTATTGGCGGAAGTGACTGAGACGAGCATGTAATTGTTGAGCATGTATCTGGAGAGAATCAAAGAGCAGACCCGTTAACGAAGGCCTTGGCGCTATAAGGTTCAAGGAGATGAATTCGTTACTTGGTGTGCAAGAGTTGCCCTCTTCGACTCAGAAATTCAAGGGGTGATTGTTGGCGAATTCTGAGTTTGGATGTTGCTTAAAGGCGTGTTACAAGATTCAGAGTATTCCTAGTTGGAGTGCGAGTCCAACTCGTCTAAGTTTATCCTAATATGGAGTAGTCCTCATTGATTTAGGATAGGTTTTAATGTAATTTAGTTATACTACAACGCGTCTATGTTGGTCTATATATACTGTGAAGGGTAGGGCATTACATTGTATCTATTGGAGTTTTGAGTTAGTTTCTTCAATAAAATATTGCGTGTTACCTGGCTATTATTCTTTTCTTTCCCTGTGCAACGTGAACTGGTCCTGTAACCTGTGTTGTGCATCTGTTTGCGTACCTCTGATTACTATAAACTGATGGATGTTAATGGTGTTCCATTATCAAAGGTTGAGAGTGAAATTTGCAGGGGTCTTGATATATCACGGTGGCCATATAAGAATGATAAAAGTAATTCCATTCTCAAGTCAAACAAAACGGATGCCGTCATCCGTGCATATGAAGGAGCACCTATCCCAGTTTTACGATTTTCTAGTGAACCATTAGGCACTACAAACTTAACTTATGTTCCTGTAACTCGTACGGAACATGGTATGCAAAGTTCCATAGTTGTACGCCATAAGGAGGAACAAACATTTTATGCCTGATAGATCTACAAAACCTGAAACAACCATCAAAGTGCAACATATTGTAAATACATCAGCAACAAACAAGGTGGAAACTTTGACGATTAAGGCAACATACAAAGAGAATATAGTAAAGTTTCCGTTCATGCTTTTAGACGGATTGGTAAAGTTGGAAGAGTTGGTTGCAACAAGGTTTCAGCTCAGTCTTGGAAGCTTTAGCCTCAAATATGAAGACACAGATGGTGATATGATATTGATTGCATGTGACCTTGACTTAATAGAATCAGTTGCAGATACTAGACAACCAGAGTATCAAACTGTCATCAGACTCTTGGTTTTGACCACAGCTCATTAGAGCCCTGATGCTTGTTAGCAGTTTGCCGAGAGCTTTAGTAGTGTTGTGTTGGTGGTCATAAGTGTTAAACGATGGAGTTGTTCAAGTAAATGCCATGTGGTTTCAAGCAAGTGTTGGATTTGAGATCAGCACAGATCTATAACTTATGAGCCAGATTCTAAATATATACACCAAGTAGCACGACAAGTGATAGTGAACGCAACTTTTAAAGATGATATGATGAAGTTCTGATTTTCTTTTTTCATCAGGATTATTGATGGAGCTAGCATGAAAAACAAGTGTCACGAAGATTTAAAGAGTAAAAAAGCTTAGTATGAAATACAAGGACGAGGAAAACGACCGGAACTCATTCATATGACAATGATTTGCATAATCTTCCCGAGTTATTTCCTAGCAACACCACAGTCAACTTATTTGTCAAGTTGGCTTATGATCACTAATGTTTAGTGAAAGTACTTATGCTTGTTTGTAATATGATATCAACTATTATAGTGAAGTGAGTAGTGAATCTGCGCCTTGCTAATACATAGGTAAATAGGATTAGAAATTCTTGTTCATATATAATGCGTGAATAACAGACTAGGTGACTGTAGACATTGTTCTAGTTAATATGTAGGTTGTACATTTTAAGTCTTGTGACTTGCAATCTACCATGTATATCACAGTTGAAGGACCAGATCTCGATCGTTTCCTTCTTCTTCACATGATATCCAAAACTAAGGCCTTTCCACTTTATCAACAATAAAAATAGAAGTTAGATATTGTTTGAGTAAATCCTTGCTGCCTAGCGGAATGTCCGAAATGCCTTCCGTCTAGAGCTGTGGAATCCTTCGGTATCTGTACAAATGAAACAAACGCGTTAGCCTCGCCCCGGTGTGTTATCCCAAGACCAAGCTCGGCGTGAAAGTAAGTAGGGGGTTCTGTTGAGAGCAATAAATATGTGTGTGTGTGGAGTTAATGCCCATCATATATAAGAGTAAATGAGGGGTATTTATACTACCACAAAATTGTACCTGGTTACTGTTCCGCTACTGTGCAAGGTACGGTCATGCTACTGTTCCTGACACCTAGGGTATGTGTTAGAGTTTTGGAAAAATATTAAATCGTGTATGACTAGAATCGAACCCGGGACTGAGGGATTGCACACTTTACGTATGAATGATCAAAGGAATAATTAATATATATAACTATTATATATTTTAATTATTTGGACACAAAATATGGACTAACGGACGTTAAAGTAATTAACAGAATTGACTAATGACTGTTAGTAAATAAATGAGGGGGTTAAGTGTCGAGTTTTGGAACTTGAGGATGTATTAGACTCAAACTTGGAGAACAAGTTTGGAGGCTATATATACACCCACATTAGCTTCATAAAAGTTGATAATAATAATAATAACCTAAAAATGTCAGACGACACAATTATAAGTACGACTTATATTCTTCCAAGTTACATGTATCGTACAGTGTATCTAGGAATACCATCATGTGCATTCACTGGACATTATTAATTATGTCTTGACTTTCTATGATGATAATAGTCATATGTATAGTGTACCGTACAACATATATATTGATATTATTACTTCCTTTAAATACTTGAATAATGGATTCAAGGTTTATTGAACAAAATAGTTTTGGTTTAATAAATTGTGTTCATTCACTAGCATCAACCTTTGATTGGTTATAGTACGTGTGTACAAGATCTCGGATATAACATACTTTTGTTATTCATCTTGGATTGTGGAACAAAAAGGTAAGGGGTTCCACATTAATCATGTTTGTTCTTGTTTGATTGATCTAGTGAAGGAGAAAGAAGATTTGATCCTTGTTCTTGCTAGGATCATAACGGTACGTTCCTATTTATTTTTCGGTATTACATTATACATGTTAATTATGATCCTTGCTTCCGCGAATTGTGTGCTTTGATGTTTATGGTTATTTATTTATTTGAATGTCAAGTTATCTAAAACCAACAGTGGCATCACGAGCCGTTTAACATGTAATTGTAATTATCGAAACACATAATTAAAATCAAATCTTGTTTGGATTTACATGTTCATATGTCGAATTATTATTTTTTAGGGTTTTTACTAGATCTAAAATAAAAAAATTCGATCATAATTTAGGGGGGTTTAAACCCTCTTTAATAAAAAGCTAGTTTTGTAACCCTAAATTAGGAACATGTGTTTATGTGATTATTTGAATAAAGGGTTACGTTCCTGTTTGATCCATGATTTTTTCATGCAAAGAAATCATGGATTAGGGTTTGTTTTACATGCTACATGTTTTAGATAAATCTAAAATTAGGGAAGACCTAATCTATTAAATTAATGAATCAGTTATGTGCAATGTGGTATTTAATTATTAAAACTTACGCGGTCAATTGTTGGCGACTGTGGTCCATAGGGTACAATGCGCTCGAAAACCAATGGGAGTTTTATTAATTATATACATAATAATTACACATATAGATTATTAATAGGATCTATCAAAAGGTTTGCATGTGGCTATATGATTTAATTGTTAAGATTATATGCGTTATTTGTGTTTATTTAATTTTGTTGAAATTACTTGTCTTATTTGTTTAAATTGTTCATGAATTGTAAGCAAACAAGAGGGTGATTTTTGGATAAAAATTAAATGGACATAATAACTATGAAACCTTATGATGTGGTAAATTATTTATTGCCAAGTCTTATGTGCCGATAGTGGTTCGCTTCGCACGGTAATTTGCTCCCAGGCGAGACTAGCAATTTAATAATTTACTACATATTTTTTATAAGACTTAGAATAAAAAACTTTTAATTGATTGATGCAACTGTACAAATGGTCGAAGCGGCGGACCTAATTAGACAAACTATAAAGTGGGTATAAGGTTGGTACGCATTAAATTGTGACCTTAAAGAGACTCCATTCTGTCTCTCCGCTCGCCTGTGCGTCTAATTAGACTTACCAAGTACACCATTACATGTACGAAGCATCTTAAGGCAAAGTTGTAAATTGCTCAACGCCTCAATTAAAACTTTGTTGATTTAACTCTTAACAAATTGGTAATTAAAATGGTTTTGAAAACTTATGATACAAAGATGAGTGCATGCTTCTTTGTACATATTTTGATTGTCACATCAAAATAAATACCCTATAAAATTTAAGTCACATGCTATCTAATTATATGAGACACTTGAAGTTAATATCTGGCGTAAGTGAGACCTTGACACGGATATTAATGACAAGGTAAATTACATGCTTTTATTGCCAGCAGATCAACTGAGTGTAATAAAATTATGTGAATTTACATGTTTCTAAATTAGACGACTTAATTAAGTTATAAGTGAGACCTTGAGACTTAAAGCATGAGATGGGAAGAAACATGCTTACATTGCAAAATTATTTTTGGCAAATGTAATTCCCATAAATTTAGGAGTCGGAAAATTGTTTCGCGATTATTGTACGACAAGTTACCATCTTTTGTACTTTCACTGCTAGCAGATCAACTGATGTGGTGGAACTATGGAAAGTTGGATCCTAGTTTTCAAGAAAATTAAATGGTTATTTTATATTTCCTGGGTAGTTTTCTTTTCTTGAAAAATTATTATCGAAAATACTAAAGTTGAATTTTGTAAATTCATTTAATGTATTAATGCAACGTTAAAAACCGTAAACGTGGGGCATTCTTTTAGTGGAAAATTTGATCTACACCCGTAGGGGTTTAGGCTAGAGTCAACTTTACTAAAAGAACAAACCAAGTCTACTTTCTTTGAGAAGAGTGAGACTTAAACCATATACCTTTTCATGTATGAGAAGGGTATAATGGGAAAATTAGAATTGTCTAAATTCTAAGGAATAACTCATAGCAAAATTTTAATAGTTAAGTGTTGTTCCCTTCACACGCTTAGAGTTAACTAGAAAGTTAATCTATTCGTGTTTATGACTAATACAATATTATGATTAATTCTAACAGATTAATGAAACGTAAAATTAAAAACACATAAGTATTTTTCAACGTTTAAATTCTTATTAGAAATGAATCAAAGAATCTATTACCCAACTGTTTAGCGGAATAAACACTTGGGATCGAATAGACAAGGTATGGTGTCTCCTATCTAAACTCAAGCTATGCTTAAGTGGTAACAAATTCGACCCACTGAGCTATCTCAGGGATACGTTACTCTTTGTAGGAGAGAAGTTGTTTTGCAAAAGTCTAAGCTTTCAATGTACAAAACACACTTGACTTCTCTCCTATCTGAACCTATTTATACATAAGTATAAAGAGTAAAAGTGATTAAAAATAATACAAGTTGTTGAAGCAAGCGTGTCTGACAATTACAACAGTAATTGTCATTTCCAAGAGCCAATAGGAATGGGCTAAAAGTCTTTAGGAGTGGTTGGTCTGACACTCCATGACTTTTAGCCGTCTTAGGGAAGGTTTCTTCCTGACAAGATAAGATTTGATCTTATCTTAAACTCTTCCCAGATCTTCCCGCCTTTCTTTCAGGCTTTAGGTTCTTCAGTACACGCCTTCATTTATTAATCACAATTGTTGTTGAGGAGACTGGGGTTCAGTGAGTTCTTGTCCAACACTCACTGAACCATCATCTTCTTCTTTGGCTTAAGTCATACTCAGGGAGTACCGCCTTCCTGAGTAGTGAATCCTTCTTCTTGAATTCTCCTTAAGCATCCTGAAGATGACTCACTGAGAGACTGTTCTCTCAGTGACTTGAATTGTTCTCGGTTTAAGTTAACACTTAGTTAATTTGTGTTCAAATCTTGTTTTAAGTATTCTTGGGTACTGACGGACCCAACAATCTCCCTCTATTTGAATATAAATTATTCCTAAGTGTTTTGATCAGTAATGAGTGAGCTAATGACTTCTACTCATACTGAATGCACTAGAATGTAAATAAGGACACTGAAATAATAAAAACATCATCTTATTAATATCATTACAAGTCCTATCAAAACTAAGTACAAAAGGTGGTGATGGTAGTCAGGCAGATTCATCAGTTCAACTTAATCCCAAGGGCTTCAAGCTTAGGCTTCTTTGACTGCAGTTCTTGTTGGTCAGGGTGCTCTCGGATTTTCCTTTTCAGATCTTGACAAAACCTCGCATTTTCAGGAGTTTTGAGTGGGGAGGCCATCATTAGAAAGCCAAGCATGGCTTTGATCCCTGATAGATCAATATCACTCCATCTCTGAAAGGCTTGGTCACCGAACTCATCAATGAGAACATACCTCTTTCAGATTGTTCAATGACCACATTGTTCCTGAATGGAACACCTTCAGGGAGAGCCCTATTACAGTCAAGACCAGGAACCTTGATCTCAAGCTCAGCTTCAATCTTCTTTCTCTTTCTTGAAGAAGACTGAGAAGGGGCAGGCTGTTCGGCTGAAGCGGGAAGAAGAGATGGAATACCAAGTTCCTGATGTGCTGCTGCCAATCTTTCATACCTCAGGCTCAGGGATTTTAACAGACCAGGGACCACAACATTAGATTTTTTCGCTAATATTGAACCCAATTCATCCAACTCAGTGATCCCGAAGTCTGCGAATATGAAGGGGCTATGAACCTGAAGGATTCTTTTGTCAGTACTCCTGTAGACAGTAACTATGGCAGGCTTGGAGTTTCGGTGAATCTTGATATCAAGGATGGGTTCAGGCTTCAACCTGCTTGTCATGACCCACTGATATCTCTCAATCCTGTTCTGCCTAATTTCTTCAGCCCTTTTTGCCCTTTCTTCTCTTTTCTGCCTGAGAGCAGCCAACTGAGCATTCTGAGCTTCCACAAAGCTCTTGCCACCTTCCCTTTTTGCAAGGTCTTTTGCCTCAATCCCAATCTTCTCAGCCTCTTCTCTTGCAACCTGAATTAGAGAAAGCTTGTTCTGCTTTTCATCTTCAGCAGCTTTCTTCATTGCCTCATCTTTCTCTATGTGAGCTTGAATTTCAGCATGAGTGAGAAGTTCCATCACCCCATTGATTTCATAAGGAACCCTGACTGGTTCATCAGGGTCTGGCCTTCTTTCCTCTGAGGCAGGTACCAAGATTGTGGGCTCAGGCTCAATGGTTGTGAGAATGCCCTTGCCTTTGTCTTGATGGGATGAAGATAAGGTGGCTTCAGGATTCTCCCCCTCAGTGTGAGAAGGAGGTTGTTCTTGTTTAGGTTGTGGAGGTTCTTCAGTGACTTTCTCCCCCTCAACTGTTGCTTGACCCATAGTGAGAGCAAGAGTTGGTGTGCTCACTGAAGTTGAGGGAGCTTGACCTTTGAAGGCCTGATAGATCTCAGTCATCATGGACTTGATGTCTGAGGTGTCCTCCTGAAGAGTTGAGACCTTAGTCTCAAGAGAAGCCTGAGAAGCCTCTAATGCAGTCATACTTGGCCCAAGATTCCAAGCCATGGAGGAAGAAGATGATGCCAAAGAAGCCATGTGGGACTCCCTAAGAACTAGGGAAGATCGGATGGAGTCCACTGAAGAGTTGAGTCCCTGAAGATTTGAGGATCTCAGCACAGTTACCAGCTCAGTCAACTGAGAAGTTTGTTGCTGGTAAGTTTCTGAAGCCTGAAGAACTTTTTTGTTTAGCTCAGGGTCATCTTTTACTGACTCTTGAATAGTGTCAACGCTCTTTTGTAAGTTGGTGAGAGACTCGTTGAATATTTTTAAATTGTGATGAACTCAAATAAGTACATTTTATTACTATCATTTATCCCATTAAATTGACTTGTTTTACTATATTATGTATGAGGATTGATACTTAATCGTTTACTTTTGTAATTCTCAGTTGAAAACAAGCATTTGGTGAAACTTGGCGATTTTGGACTAATTATGGAGCAAAACATGCATAAAGTGAAGAGTCTACTGAAATGGACAAGATCAAGTCAAATCTGCTCCAGATGCGCCGCATCTCACTCATGACATGCGCCGCATCGCTATCAAGATCTCACCAGATACGATCCAAGATTCAAGAGGACATGCGCCGCATCCAAAGACGAAGATACGCCGCATCTTCTGGCGGTGTACGAATATTCCTGAATATTATAATCTTGGACCCCACGCGAAGTTAAGTACATGCGCCGCATCTACTTGCTAGATGTGCCGCATCCTACCCTCAGACGGTAACTATAAATACCCCAAAGACCAGACGAATTAAGAGCCTTTAGTTCCGAACAGAAGACCGAAGACCATAAACCAAGGACGAATTCAGTCAAGGTAGCAGCACAAGACACACCCAAATCAAAGATACAAGAGCTGTAAGAAGGTGCTGCATATGTTTAATTCATTAAGTAGTTTTGTTTTATTGTGTTAGTAAACTTTAATTCATCAAGATTGGTGGCTTGTGTAACGTGACAACGGAAAGGTTGCACTCCCTTAAAACTACTTTCTCATTAATTAAAGTTTATATGTTGATGTCATTGGTGACTTTTATTAGTGCATTGATAACCTCTGTGGCTAGCTGAGCGTTGATCGGGTCGCCATGCCTCTGCCCTCGCCTGTTTATTAGATGCCTATGTATTCTATGGTCTGTAGAAAAGTAGGAGAAAGATAAACGGGATAGTCATAAGTAATCATTAAGGGTTTACTCGCCGATAAGATTAGAACCAATGAGAAAGGACTTAATCTCGGTGCGTTGCATCGAACTATACACTTCATATAACACTAGCAATAAAACAAGTGACAAACTAATTATCATAAGGACAGCCCTCTTATTGTCTCGAGTATTTATCTGTGTACGTGTGTGCTACTTGCTGATTCGTGCCTATTGGTTTAGTTTATTATTTAATTGCAACCAAATCGTGCCAGTCTCTCAGGCTGAACCCCCTTGCGTTAGATTAGATTGTATAGCTAACTTAATATATTAAAATACTGATTAGAATAACTAGATAATACGTTCCACTCTTAGTGATCGACACTCTACTTACCATTATATTCATACTGACCGGGTACACTGCTCGTTAGGTGTGTGTGTTATTGATAAGTCGGCTAAATATAAATTTAAAACTTGATTAGGCATTAAAACTGCTAAACCGCAACGACACACGCAGCATCATCAAATTGTAATCAAGATTCTTCAGGGACAAGGAGATAGATGACATGTGCTCATTTTCATCATCATGATGGGCTTCCACTGATTCCTTCAGGTTTACATAATGAACAGCGGCTTCAGTGTGCTGGTCAAACATTTCTTCAGTCAGACCTTGGAAGAGAGCCTTGTTGGTCTTGAGCAGGAACTTGACCAATTGTCTCTCAGTGAGAGGAAGAGTGTTGTCATACTTGGTGAGGATGTTGTCAGTATCCGAAGAACCAGCAGTTTGAGATTCTGATTTTTTACTTGGATGTGGAGATGACTGATGTGAATGTTCAGGTTGTTCAGAGTGTTCATCAGTTTCCATATCCTCACCTGCCTCAAAAATTTCCTCATCACTCTCTTCCTTGAGCTCATCATCAGACTCAAGAAGAGCCTGAAAGTCCCCCATGGACTCAATACCCAAAAATTGAACTGGCTTCTCTTCATAAGAAGACTCGCCTTTGTTTTGGCCAGGTCCTGACCCCGTTGTCATAATAACTGAGTGGGTTTGCTCAGCCTGACTAGCCATAATAACTGGGGTAATACCAGCCTGGCTTTTGGGGGCAGTTCCTGAGTGAATGGATCCGCCTGAGGGGGTGATGGGTTCCATATCAGCGGGTTGTTTCTTTCCCTCTGAGTCTTTGTCCCCCTTAGCGCCTTCAACTACTGATGGGTGTTTTCCAGTAGTATCACTAGGCACTGATTGTGATGATTGATGGACCCTCTTCCCATCAGGATTGTACGGTCCTTTTGGGGATTTAGGGTCCTGAACTCCCTGAGATCCTGAGTGTGATTGCTCAGGAACGTTAGCAGGATGTGATTGTTTGTGGGTCCCCTTCCCAGTAGGATAGTGTTGTCCTACTGAGGATTTAGGACCCTTTTCTCCCTCAGACCCTGATTTGATTTATCAGTTCCTTCATCGGGATGTGAGAGGTTGTGGGTCCCCTTCTCAGTGGAGTAGTGCTGCCCCACCGAGGATTTAGAACCCTTTTCTCCCTCAGGAACTGATTGTGATTTGTCAGTTCCTTCATGGGGATGTGAAATGGTGAATGTTCCTGATCCCTCAGACTTGTGTATGTTAGTGGGAACATGTGGAAAGGGTTTGCCCGAGGACACTGAGGATGATTTCTCAGTGCCCTCCATTGGCCATTGTTTTGTGGTCAGGGGGGTCTCTGTAGTGGGTGTCTCAGAGGTCTGGGCCACATTCAACCTCTTTTTAAGGTTGAGTTGGTTTTCGACATCAGTCTCAGTGGCGAGTGGTTTGGGTCTAACCACCTTACTGGACTGACCCTTCTTTGTCTTCTTCACCTTCTTTGTAGGTGAAGGTACTGGAGAAACAGCGTTCTCCCCCTGAATAACTTCTTGCATGTAGTTAGTCAGGGCAATGGGTTGTACCTCAGTGATGCCACTAGTGAAATTGGTCTTGTGTAAGACGTCAGGTTTCATACCAAAGACGTCAGGCCTCACATAGTCAGAACCAAGAAGGTCCTGAAGCACACAGGAAATAAACCTAGGATAAGACAAGTGTTTTTGCCTAGATTTCCCTGAGAGCTTAGCAACAAGGTCACGGAAGATAATACCTCCGATATCTATTTTTCTACCCTCCAAGAGACTGAACAACATCAATTGTTGTGATGAGTTCAATTGCTCAGTGGAGGATTTATTCCCCCCAAGGACCTGAATGACGAATGTCATCAGGATCCTCCAGACTGGGTGGAACCAAGTTTTGACAATTGGAGCCTTTTCTAATAAGGCTCCAGCGGACTCCTTAGGACGTTTGGGGTCATGAGGTCCTAAGAATATCAACTCTGCTTTGACCTCTTGGTCAGTAGGATTGGGCTCAAAAGCCTCAGCAAAATCAAGGCCTGTGGCCTTGATGAAGGTGTTGTAATCCAGGGAAAGGGGTCTTTTCCCATTCATCACTGTGAAAGTGATGATGGATTCTTTGGTGTCTTTTGGGCTAGTAGCCACAGCAGTACACCAGAATTCCCTCAGGTAGTCATGGTAGATGACTGAGGGGGTCTTGGTAAATGCCTTTGCAAGAAAACAGTTTTGAAGATATTTCATAACGTTCTTGTAGGCAGAGAACTTTTGTGGATAGGAAAATTTTCCCACCACATTGTTCTTGGTGAGGTCTACACCCTCTAATATGAATTCCACATTAGGGGCGTAAATGACAGCTTTGGAAGAAGCCATATGTGTAGGTGAGTCTGGGTTTGACAAATTGTTTTTGGGTTTCTAAAGCTTATGAACACACACACAAAATTTTGAGAGTTAAAAATGGCAGAGTTTTGCTTAGTATTCTAAAAAACGTGTGTGTGTTAATTTTGTTTGGGGTATATATAGGGAAGTGAAGTGGAGGGTATTTTAGGCATTAAGCGGATTTTATTTATTCAAAAAGAATTTTTGGAAACTGTTTTGAATAAAATGTTTTGGGATCCGCATTTAATGCCAACACTCCACTTTTCCCTTGTTTGGCGCAACAGTCAAGGTGAACAGTTGAGCAGTTCTGCAAAAGTGTAATTTGCAGAGATGAGTCATCACATATATGTAATGTGATTGGAGAGGCATTTAATGCCAAGTGGGAATGTGGGGGCCCAGAGGTGGAAGCCAGAAAGGCAAAAAGAACAAATATTCTTGAATTAAATATGAGTTCAGTTACCAACCTCGGACATTTACTAACTAGATACTTAGAGCATTTAAGTCAGTATTTAATGTCTCTTGGGGACCCTGAATGACTTTTCATTAAGTGAACCTGATTTCAGGACTTGGGTTTAGTCACTAATGGTTCTAGTGATCAGGAATTTGGGTCTAATTCCTGAGGTTCAAGGGTTCAGGAACTTGGGTTTAGTTCCTGAGGACCAAGAATTCAGGAACTTGGGTTTTGTTCCTGAAGTTCAGTGACCTTACTTACTGAAGAACACATTGAGTCAGGGACTTGGGTTATCAGAATTTACACATATTTGGATGGAGTCAATCAGTGGACTGATTTTCAATATCCAACATTCCTAGTTCAGCTTTCAGTCTGGTGAAAGTTGGTTCATCCAATGGCTTGGTGAATATATCAGCTAGCTGATATTCAGTAGGAATGAAGTGTAATTCTATGTCACCATTCATGACATGGTCCCTGATGAAATGATATCTAATATCAATGTGTTTTGTTCTCTGATGAAGAACAGGGTTATTTGAGATGGCAATTGCACTTGTGTTATCACAAAAGATGGGAACCATCTTGTACTGAATTCCATAGTCACTGAGTTGACTTTTCATCCAGAGTACATTTGCACAGCAACTTGCTGCTGCAACATATTCAGCTTCAGTTGAGGACATGGCAACTGATTGTTGCTTCTTAGCACTCCAACAGACTAGTTTTCCACCAAGAATTTGGCAAGAGCCTGAGGTGCTTTTTCTGTCCATGTTGCATCCAGCATAGTCAGAATCTGAGTATCCTTTAAGATCAAGGCCTGAACATTTTGGATAATACAATCCAAGGTTTGGAGTACCTTTCAGGTACCTGAATATCCTTTTCATAGCAGTGATATGAGTCTCTCTTGGGTCAGATTGATATCTGGCACATAAGCAGACTGAGAATTGGATATCAGGCCTTGATGCAAGTAAATACATCAGTGATCCTATCATACCTCTAAAAAGATTTTGATTCACTGGTTTTCCAGTAAGATCAGGACCAAGGTTGTTTGGGGGTACCATGGGAGTCTTGACTGAGGCACAGTTACTGAGCTCATACTTCTTCAGTAGGCTTTTGACATACTTCTCTTGACTGATAGAGGTTCCTTTATCAGTCTGCTTGATTTGTAGACCAAGGAAGTAAGTCAGTTCTCCCATCATGCTCATTTCAAATTTCTTTTCCATTAGTTTTTCAAACTGTTTGCAAAGTTTATAATTTGTTGAGCCAAAGATGATGTCATCAACATACACTTGTACAAGTATGACATCATTATTTGTCTTGTAGATAAACAATGTGTTGTCTATCTTGCCTCTGACAAATTTGTTTTGGATCAGGAAGGCTGAAAGAGTCTCATACCATGCCCTGGGAGCTTGTTTCACTCCATAAAGGGCTTTGTTAAGCTTGCAGACATGGTCAGGAAACTCATGGTTTCAAATCCAGGAGGTTGCTGAACATAAACTTCTTCTTTCAGTGAACCATTTAAGAATGCACTTTTAACATCCATTTGGTACACCTTGAAGTTCATGTATGTAGCAAAAGCAAGGAAGATCCTGATGGCTTCCATCCTTGCTACTGGTGTAAATGTTTCTTCATAGTCAATGCCTTCTTGTTGATTATAGCCTTTGGCTACAAGTCTGGCTTTATTTTTAATGACTATGCCATTTTCATCAGATTTGTTTTTAAATACCCATTTCATGCCAATGACTGAAACATCTTCAGGACATTTGACCAAGGTCATTACCTTGTTTCTGTCAAATTGTTCCAGTTCATCATTCATGGCTTGAACCCAACTTGAATGTTTTAGTGCTTCCTTAACACTTTTGGGTTCAATTGTGGAAATGAAGTCCACAAATAGGCATTCATTGGCTAAGGCTGCTCTCAATTCAGCAGCCATGCTTCTTGTGAGCATGCCTTCAGTAGGCTCACCAATTATATTGACAAGTTCTATATCCTGAGACCTAGTCCAACTGTCCTGAGGTCTTGGAATCTGATTAGAACTTGTAGAGGCCTGATGGGTAGGATCAGGATCAGACACATGATGTTCTTCAGCATCTTGAGTGTCTGAGTGGGTTGACTCATCACTGAGATTGTTTAGAACCTGAGCACTTTGTACTGACTGAATGAATTCATCAGTATTTTGTGCTTCAATAAACTCAATGATGGTTGGGTAAGGAAGGTTGTGGGGAATGATGTAATTGGAGATGTCAGCATTTGCATGGTACTGATTGGAAGGACCATTATCAGGATGATGTTCATCAGGAGGGTATCTTGATGATTCATCAATACCTATCTCTTCCACTGAGTTGTTAGAGACACTGATTGCATCAGTGCTCTCATCAAAGGTAACATGAAATGTTTCCTCAGCATGCTGTCTTCTAGTGTTGAACACCCTGAAGGCTTTTGAGACTAGAGAGTATCCTAGGAAGTATACATCATCAGCTTTGGCATCAAATTTTCCTAAGTGATCCTTGTTATTATGAATAAACACAGGAAACCCAAAGACATGAAAGTAGCTGATGTCAGGGATTCTTCCCTTGAATAACTCATATGGAGTTTTGCTATGTCTCTTGACAATGATGGATCTGTTTTGTGTGTAACAGGCAGTCTTTACTGCTTCAGTCCAAAAGTGTTTGGAAAGGACTGATCCGTTTAGCATTGTCCTAGCTGCTTCAATGAGTGTTCTATTTTTCCTTTCAGCCACCCCATTTTGTTCAGGTGTGTAGGGTGAGGAAAAATTTTGTGAAATGCCTTTCTCATCACAGAAACATTCAAGTTCATAATTTTTGAACTCTGTTCCATTGTCAGTTCTAATCTGTTTGACTTTGATGTCATTCTGATTTTCAATGTTCCTGACAAAGGACATAATTGTTTCAGCTGCCTGACTCTTTTTGATCAGGAAGTATACCCAAGTGTATCTTGAGTACTCATCCACAATGACCAGAGTATACTTCTCATGGTTAATAGATCTAGGACTAATTGGTCCAAATAGATCCATATGAAGAAGATGAAGGCAATTCCTGATGGAAAAGTTGGTTTTGGTTTTAAAGGATGCTCTGTGATGTTTACCTTTTTCACAAGATGAGCATGGTTTATCCTTTGAAAACACAAGAGATGGTAAGCCAAAGACCTTGTTTTGTTTTACAAGGTTGTTTATGTTTTTGAAGTTCAGGTGGGAGAGTCTCTTATGCCACAGCCAGTTGAGTGTATCAGTGGCTTTGGTAAAGAGACAAGTTCCATTCTAAGTCAGACTAGACATGTCTAGCACATAAACATCATGTCTTCTTGGAGCAATAAGGACAACTTCCTTATTAGCATTAAAGATGATTCCTTGCTTATCATCAAACTGAACTATGTATTTTGCATCACATAGTTGACTGACACTTATCAAATTGTATTTTAGACCATTTACATAAGCTATCCTAGTAAAGACTATACCATTGCAGTTTACTGAACCATAACCTTCAGTGAGACATGATGAGTTATCAGCAAATATCACTTTGGGTCCTGATTCATCCACATATTTGTGCAGATATTCCTTCACACCAGTCATGCTCCTTGAACATCCACTATCAAGATGCCAAACAGGGTCCCTGGCATGTTTCTGCACAAATGGTAAACTGGGTCAGTTCTTTCTAGGACTCCACTTCTTGGAGGGTTTAGCTTTGAGGGTCTTATTAACATTTTCAAGTGATTTATGGTCAGTGGTGGAGTGGACTGAGCTACCACATATTATGCATTTGATTGCTGACGTAGACTCAATGAACTAAGAGGCTGACTTTGTCAAACCTCTACTGGCCTGAATGGCCTTACCACGTCCTGAGGTGTTATGAGTGGAACTTCCACTATTTTCACAACAATTGTCAATTTGACAATCCTTAGGATGGTGGTCATTGAACCCACAGTGAGGGCAAGGAGCAAAAGGCTTTGCCTTTTGTTTCTGTTTCTGTTTAGAATCAGAAGGATAGTTTAAAGATTGAGCTTTAAGACTTGCCATGTTTGATGTGACTGTATGTGTTTTATGATCAGAGGTCCTGTGATCATCTTTTTTGCAAATCATGCAATAAAGAATTCTATAGCAATCATCAGTGATATGATTGGTATAGTTACACAGTCCACATCTTTTCAGGGGTTTTGTGGGTTTGGGTTTGGTCTTTAAGGAAGCTTGTTTTTGTTCCTTCTTGGATTGAGAAGGTTTCTCAGAAGATGCAATCTTCTCTCCAAGCTTCCTGACCATTTCAGCCAACTGATCAAATTTTGAATCAGGGCTTTGGGTTGTTACTTCAGAAGGGACTAAAGTTGATGAGTCATCAGTATTTACTGAGACTTCAAGGGTTGGTCTCTTCAGGATAGTTGTTCCCATTCCTGACCTCTTCTTTGGAGAGTGTGGTGAAAAGACCATTGGTGGGAGGCCTAAGTTTGGTGCAGCACCCTGAAGGGTATTCGGTGGAGGAAGTGGTGGGTATGATTCTGATTCAGACTCATTCACAGACTCAGCATTACTGAGTTGTTCAGTGAGTTCAAGCTTACTAAGTTGTTCAGTAAGTCCAAGCATATTTTTCAAAGCCTGACTTTCAGGAAGCAAGATCTTTCCAGTCTCAAAGTTTGGTAACTTACTGACTGGGTTGTCCCTGACAATCCAGTTAGTAGACTTGGGAAGCATTTCTTGCTCAAAAGATATGCCAGCTGGAACAAAGGTTAATTCACTGCGACTCACATTGGGATCAACCATAAGAGGGTCAATTCCAATGGTTTTCTGAGAGCTTAATCCCACAGTGTCAAAGACCTTGGGGTTCTTTTTGGTCCAGCCTTGGATGACAGCTTTTTCTTTGTTAAGTTCAGTTTGTAGGGCTTGGTTTTGTTTCAAAATTTCAGTGTTTTGAATTTGTAGAGTTATTGTTTCTAGTTTGGCTTGCTTTAGTACAAGCAATTCATCTCTACATTTGTTCAATTCTGACACTATGTTGTTATATTTTGAACACATGTTAAGCCTTTGTTCCTCAACAAATTTAAGATCTACACAAATATAATTCATGTAAGACTGCCAATCAGAATCATCATCCATAGAAAGTAAAGTGTTTATCTTCTCATGGTGATGTTTACCCACTCTCCATTCCTTGCATGGCTTTTTCAACAGCCACCTGATCACCTTCAGAGAGTGCCATCAGTGCACTCACTCTAATTTCCTCATCTGAGAAGACCTCTTCATCATCCCAGTCATAAGCTTCAGCAACTAAAACCTTATTCTTTGCCTGAACAGGTTTGGGTGTTTGAGCAGCCTGAGACATTGAGGGATTAGTTTCAAGAATTGCAAGTTTAGCCTTGGCTTTCCTATATTTTGCTTCAAAGTCCTTTTGACCCTTGTTTTGAAATTGTTGGGTCGACTGAAACATTCTAGGTTGAAACTTGTTAGTTCCTGAGGAACTATTTCTTGAAAATTTGTAAGAGGGTTCTGAGGTTGTTTTAGAATAACAGTCCCTAGCAAAATGACCCTTTTTACCACAATTAAAGCATTCAGTGGTTTCATTTGCTTTTCCTTTTGAAAAATTGGACTGGTTTCTTTTGATGAAACGTTTTGAACTAGCAAGGAGTACCCTCGCTTGGAATTACAAGTTTAGATCTTTTAGGTACTCATCACTAGTCCTTTCATCAATTTCATCCTCAGAATCCTCTTGAAAGTCCTGCACAACACCATTAGTATAAAAAGTAGTTGATATGGGTGTGGAGGTTAAGGCCTTTTTGGACTCAAGAGCTTTTGAGTCAGGATATCTCCTTGAGATCAAGTTGTCCTCATAGACAAATTTCCCATAGATTTCAAGGAGCTCAAGGGTCTGAATGTGATTAGCATTCCTCAGGCCTTGTGAGAAGTTTAGCCACTTCTCAGGGAGACTGTTGACAAAGCCAACATTTGTCTCATGCTTAGATAATACTACACCATCATTTGATAGTTCGTTTATCAAAGTCTTGTATCTGGTATAAGTCTGAGAGAGACTTTCAGAGTCTTTTGCCCTGAAAGTATTATACTCAAGTTTCAGGTCCATGACCCTGTTTTCCTTGGTATCTGAGGGGCCCTCAAAGCTATTAACCAAGTCATCCCAAATTTGCTTGGCTGTTAAACAGTTGATGACTGATGAACTCAAATAAGTACATTTTATTACCGTCATTTATCCTATTTATTTGACTTGTTTTATTATATTATCTGTGAGAATTGATACTTAATCGTTTACTTTTGTAATTCTCAGTTAAAAACAAGCATTTGGTGAAACTTGGCGATTTTGGACTAATTATGGAGCAAAACAAGCAAGAAGATAAGAGTCTACTGAAATGTACAAGATCAAGACATTCTGCTCCAGATACGCCGCATCTTGCTTATTACATACGGCGCATCACTATCAAGATTTCACAAGATACGATCCAAGACAGCAAGGACATGCGCCGCATCTGAGAATGGAGTTACGCCGCATCTTCTGGCGGTGTACGAATATTCCTGAATATATTAATCTTGGACCCCACGCGAAGTTAAGTCAATGCGCCGCATCTACTTATTAGATGCGCCGCATCTTACCCTCAGACATAAACTATAAATACCCCAAGACCAGACGAATTTCGGGGGCATAATATATACGAAGTACGAAGACCACAGAAACCTAAGGCCGAATTCAGACGATTAGGCAGCACAAGACACACCCGAACGAAGATACAAGAGCTGTAAGAAGGTCCTGCATGTATTTAATTCATTAAGTAGTTTTGTTTTATTGTGTTAGTAAACTTTAATTCATCAGGATTGGTGGCTTGTGTAATGTGACGAGAAAGATTGCACTCCCTTAAAACTGCTTTCCCATCAATTAAAGTTTATATGTTGATGTCTTTGGTTACTACTTATTAGTGCATTGATAACCTCTGTGTTTATTAGTGGCCTGCGCATTTGACTACGGAAGAGAATGTGGCTCCCACGGTTGTTACTAAATTGATCACTTAGGAATAACTTTTAGACATAAGTAATCATTAAGGGTTTACTCGCCGATAAGATTAGGGCCAACGAGAAAGGGTTAATTACATACACTTCATATAAAACTATCAATAAAACAAGTGACAATCTACTTAATCATCAGGACAGGTCTTCTTATTGTCTCGATTATTTATCTGTGTACGTGCATGCCTATCGCTGATTCGTGCTCATTAGTTTAGTTTATTATTTAATTGCAACCAAAACGTGCCAGTCTCTCAGGCTGAACCCCCTTGCGTTATATTAGGTTGTATAGTTAACTTAGAATATTAAAATACTGATTAGAATGACTAGATAATACGTTCCACTCTTAGTGATCGACACTCTACTTACCATTATATTCATACTGACCGGGTACACTGCTCGTTAAGTGTGTGTGTTATTGATAAGTCGGCTAAATATAAATTTAAAACTTGAGTAGGCATTAATACTGCTAAACCGCAACGACACATCACGCGCATCAAGTTTTTGGCGCCGCTGCCGGGGAGTGAATTGTTATTATCTGTTAATTTGATTAGTATTTTAATTAGGTTTTTTGATCTAACCGCTAACTCTGTTGTATATTAGTTAAATTGCATTCATTGTATTATTTTGCATATTTTGTGTGTTTAATTTTTGTTTATTTTCGTTTGTTTTTTATTTGTGTTTATTTTTCGTATTTTCTGCATACTGCTATCGTTGTACTGAGCTTATTCAAACGATACGGCGCATCTATTTTCATAGATACGGCGTATTGCGTTTAATTTTTATAAAATACAACGCGTTTAATTAATTCGATACGACGCATCTTTCCCCAAGATACGGCGTATCTGTTTTTAATAAGAAATTTTTTTCCTAAACGTTAACGCCATACGACGCATCTGCTTTAGCAGATACGGCGTATCTATTATTTTAATTAAAAACATTTTTCGAATTATTAAACAGATACGACGCATCGATCTCTGTCGATACGGCGTATCTTCTGAATAAAAATCTTGTATTTTGAAACGTAACGAAAATACGGCGCATTAACTTTTGTTAATACGACGCATTTAATTTGTATAAGTATATCAATTTTTGATAATTAAAAACTGATACGGCGCATTCTAAATTTCTAAGCGTGTATCTATTTTCTGAATAAGGTCTGATTAAATTTTAACGATTATAAGATACGGCGTATCCAACTTTTTGGATACGGCGCATCATCTGCAGATATCAGTTATTTTTATTCTTATATCCGTTTCTATATTCATTAATTTCTCTTCTAGCGAACAAATCCTACTGAAGATTTTACCTATGATGACAGGTTTTGCTATGGAAGACATGTCAGTGAACGGATATCTTGCTAAGGAACTCTTGCTTTCGGATTCATTCGATGTGAAAGTTTTTGATGATGTCAACTTCAATGTGCTCATGATTGACGCCGATTTATTTTCTTGGGAAACCCCTCTTGAGGCTACTTATAAGGAATTTAAACGTTTATGCAATATTGAAGATGGGATATTCTCTTATGAGTTACTAATGAGCTACACTGAAGATGAATTGCTACTCTTATGGCCCATCATTGAATCTAAAGGATTGACTTGGACTATTATCGAAGAGAATGATGGGAAATTCCAAATTGAATACATGAACTCAAGCAATAAAAGCTGTGGTGGAGGCAATACCCAACCTATACAAATCTCTTACATGCCTTATTCTGAACAGTACTGGGGATTAAATGAGAACTATCTGGACGATGAAAGAATTTATGCTGTGGCGGAGTTACTATTTCATGGCAGGTTGGTAAGGTTGATGGACATCTCCCTCGAAGAATGGCTTGAACTTAAATATGGTAGTCCGAAATTTGCCCCTGCGAATGAAGTCAAGCGGATTATGACTTCATGGTTGACACGGAGTTTTAGGGAACAATTTAACGAGTTCATGGAATTAAGGAGGAAAATGATTGGAAAAGCTTGCTTTGACGTTGACCACGATCCTAACAATGTTGATTTTTCAGATTGGTTGGCTAGTAAGTTCAATAACCATAAGAGCATGGATCGAGCTACTAAAGATGCGTTATGGGTATATTGGATGAGAGGAGAAGATGAAGAAGTAGAGAGCGACTATGGGTCTTCACTTCATGATTCAACAATCAATGAGGGCATTGAAGAATTATTCAGAATAGACATTGACGTGTTCGATTATGAGACACCCTTGTGCAAACAATTCAAAGAATTTAATTACCTTCTTCAAGTCGACGATGATGTGCTAACTGGAGATCTACCAGGATTCAAGACTTATGATGATTTCAAAAACACCTGGTACTACGAATGGAATGACCAAATACCATGGGTTTGGGATAAACCATGGGAATTTGAGCACATTAATCACACCTGTACACCTTTCGTTTTCAAGGATGGGAGTAGTGTTTGGCCGACATGTGATTATAAGAGTGACGGAACCTGTAATGGGGGAAGTATAATTGGGATGAAACGGGTTGGAAACGATGTAACCTTTGAAGACTATGAGTGGTATGATAATGTTGAAGACTGCCACAAAAAAGCGGAGGCTTTGCAAGAAAAGGGTAGAATTGAATACTTGAAAGAGCTAAAGGGAACATCGAATACTACTTTCTGGGAATGGGTGCATGGACAATTTGATGATTACACTAAGCTTAGTCGACGCTTGCAATGGGAATTGAAAAATGAGTGGGATGAGATTCAAGATTATTATCAATCTTTTAACGTGGTTAATTATGATCCCTGTGCTAATAACGATGAGTCGCGAGAAGAATTGATTGATGAACTTGATGACTATTTGATTAAGGATCCTTATTTCGAGTTTGTTGATAAAGACGAAGAAGAATTCACCAAAAGAAAGTGTCAACTACTTAGGATCCCTTATAATGAGCCACCCATGATTATTTCTGAAAAATTTAAAATCATCAAATATTCTTTGGGACCTGATGAGGAATATGTTGCGACGAAGACCAAGAGTTATAGTAGATTAAGTCGAATGGAAGATAATATTGCGATGATATACGGGAACATCTTTCGGATGAAAGAAGAAGGATGGACCGTGACAAGAACAAAATAAAGAGCTGAACGTGAGTCTAACTTGAAGACTCTGGAATAAAGACAAGTGCTGACCGGGAGACAACCCGGAAATTTTTTACTATTTTGTTCTGTGTCGAGTCAGTCAGGCCCGCAGCAGATACGGCGCATCTCAATCTCAAGATGCGACGCATCTCCTGCACTGGTCATATCTTACTTTATTTTTCTGCATTTTTTATTTTTTACTTTAAAACTTTTTATCAGTTTATTTTAATGCGGCGCATCCCTGGTTAAGGATGCGACGCATCTTCTATTCTGATTCGTATTTATTCCAGGCTCGATACGGCGTATCTTCTTCCATAAGATACGGCGCACCGATTAACCTGATGATTTTCATTTTAATTTTTATGTTTTATTTTTACTAACTACTAATGTATTATGCAAGTTTGAACCTTCTTAACTTAGGTGGTTTAAAGTCTTGGTGGTATTATAGATTCCTGCATTTCCTGTGGATACATCTATTATGAAGCTTAAACGTTCTCATCCACAAGAAAGATGATTTTTGCTCTTATACAAATGGAGGATCATACCGAGCAAATCTCAGGGGAGTTTTTCTGTTCTAATTCTTTTATTTTCCAGTTTTTAACCTTTGATACAAACAACGAGGACGTTGTTTAACTTAAGTGGGGGGATTGGAGAATTAGAACACTTACTTTTCCTAAACTTTTCAAAAATTATGCTTAAAAAGTGCTTAATATACAAAATTTAAAATTTTTTAGCATGTTTTTGTTTAAAGTCTAAGTTGCATAGCTGCACACATGACGTTATTTTCAAAAATTGTGATTTTTCAAAATTCACAAATCTATGAGTGTGCCGGTGACTTGTAAACTTTAGAACTTGGCTTGTATACTATTCGAGACCACCATAATAAGTATTATTTATATAATTGGAATGACTTGTCTAAATTGGTAAATTTCTAGGATTACACCCAAATAGCCTTTATATGTTATATGTTATTAGCTAACTACACTGGTTAGTTAACCCCCGTATAAACCCTTTTGTTACTCTCACTTTTAGAGTAAGATACCCCTAGAAAAACACTCAGAGCCATTCCTTTCGTTTCTTACACCTTTGTTATAATGTTTCGTTACACCCTTACACCTTAGCCTACCCTGTAGATTCAAATCCGTGGTTGGTTAATTGCTTTAGGCAAAGTGTGTTTCCTTACATTACCTGTGTTCGCGTGCGTAATTCATTATCTTTGGTTAGGTCGGGAAATTGCACAATGCAATTGGAGTGAAAGTAAATATTGTATATCTTTGAGTTTATTTTTCGTGTGTTTACTACTTTCACTATTACCGTTATTTCTGAAGTCATGAAAAGTATGGAAAAATTATCCAGAATTATCATTATAGTGATGTGGTGAAATTTACACATCTTTGTTTATGTTTCAAAAAAAAAAAAAAAAAAAAAAAAAAAAAAAAAAAAAAATCGAAAAAATAGAAAAGAAAAAGAAAAAAGGAAGAGTTGGATGTTTGTTTTGACCAACTTATGTAAAGTTTTGTGTTAAGTGGTCGATATCACCACTGGTTGTTGTATATTATATCTATGGATTGAATGGGAGTAGAACGTTATGGGAACGCCAACTAAAGGTTATTCTTTGATTAAGATCTTGTTGAGTATAATTCGTGTCTACCTAAAGCGTGTGTTTCAAGTGTTAAAGCGTGAGTTATTCTATGATATGAGTCTTATTCATGGGATGGTTGGGATAGTGATTAACCACACTTAGGATTTTAATTTATTTGTTTTGTTTATTTTTCATTTTACACCAATTTATATCCCAAATATTATCCATACCCTATATTATTCTTTATCCAAACCTTTGATTTATTGAGATTAGGGATTTGAGCAATCTTAAGTATCGTAGTCGTGGATTCGGCTATGTATTTATGATTTTGTCGCCCTTTTTGATATAATATTATTGGTGAAGATTACTTGGTCCTATCTTTAGCCTATTCGAGTTAAGGATTTGAGCAATTGCAAGTATCGTGTTCGTGGATTCGATCATGTATTTGTGATTTTGTCGCCTTTTCTGGAATTTGAGATCGATAGAGATTAAGGAGAATGATTAACCCTTAAGCCTACAAACCCTTTTTACCGCTTTAGACTTGTTATTCCTTGGCTTTAGTGGGGGAGATGTGTATACTTGCCAAGCTTATGATAGAATATTCGTCACGACTGGACAGTTAAACGATTAGATTTGCTTTTATCAAATTATTTTATTTTACTTCTAATTCGTTAAGTGTTTGGTTGTGTGATTATGACAAAAATGAATACATGCTTAAATATAAAAATAAATCCTAATATCTTTTAGGATACATTTTCATAAGATTAATTCTAAGGTTTACTTGGGGACAAGTAAAGTTCAAGTGGGGGGATATTTGATGAACTCAAATAAGTACATTTTATTACCGTCATTTATCCTATTTATTTGACTTGTTTTATTATATTATCTGTGAGAATTGATACTTAATCGTTTACTTTTGTAATTCTCAGTTAAAAACAAGCATTTAGTGAAACTTGGCGATTTTGGACTAATTATGGAGCAAAACAAGCAAGAAGATAAGAGTCTACTGAAATGTACAAGATCAAGACGTTCTGCTCCAGATACGCCGCATCTTGCTTATTACATACGGCGCATCACTATCAAGATTTCACAAGATACGATCCAAGACAGCAAGGACATGCGCCGCATCTGAGAATGGAGTTACGCCGCATCTTCTGGCGGTGTACGAATATTCCTGAATATATTAATCTTGGACCCCACGCGAAGTTAAGTCAATGCGCCGCATCTACTTATTAGATGCGCCGCATCTTACCCTCAGACATAAACTATAAATACCCCAAGACCAGACGAATTTCGGGGGCATAATATATACGAAGTACGAAGACCACAGAAACCTAAGGCCGAATTCAGACGATTAGGCAGCACAAGACACACCCGAACGAAGATACAAGAGCTGTAAGAAGGTCCTGCATGTATTTAATTCATTAAGTAGTTTTGTTTTATTGTGTTAGTAAACTTTAATTCATCAGGATTGGTGGCTTGTGTAATGTGACGAGAAAGATTGCACTCCCTTAAAACTGCTTTCCCATCAATTAAAGTTTATATGTTGATGTCTTTGGTTACTACTTATTAGTGCATTGATAACCTATGTGTTTATTAGTGGCCTGCGCATTTGACTACGGAAGAGAATGTGGCTCCCACGGTTGTTACTAAATTGATCACTTAGGAATAACTTTTAGACATAAGTAATCATTAAGGGTTTACTCGCCGATAAGATTAGGGCCAACGAGAAAGGGTTAATTACATACACTTCATATAAAACTATCAATAAAACAAGTGACAATCTACTTAATCATCAGGACAGGTCTTCTTATTGTCTCGAGTATTTATCTGTGTACGTGCATGCCTATCGCTGATTCGTGCTCATTAGTTTAGTTTATTATTTAATTGCAACCAAAACGTGCCAGTCTCTCGGCTGAAACCCCCTTGCGTTAGATTAGGTTGTATAGTTAACTTAGAATATTAAAATACTGATTAGAATGACTAGATAATACGTTCCACTCTTAGTGATCGACACTCTACTTACCATTATATTCATACTGACCGGGTACACTGCTCGTTAAGTGTGTGTGTTATTGATAAGTCGGCTAAATATAAATTTAAAACTTGAGTAGGCATTAATACTGTTAAACCGCAACGACACATCACGCGCATTAATGATTGATTCCATTATATCGTCAGGAAGACAAGATATAAGGATGCTTTTAAGGCGCTGGTCTTGATTGACCACCCTCCTCTCATCAATGGTCCATTGTGCCTCAGGCTTGTTTAGCCCTGCAGCAGTCTTAGGGACAAATGGGTCATCCCTGATACAGGTGATGTAGTAAGGTTCCATACCAGTTAAATAGCAAATCATACGTTTTTTCCATTTGCTAAACTTTCCAGCTTCTAGTCTGGGTGCAACAGCAGAATAGCTGCCACCCTTTTTATCGACCAGCTGGGGTACATTAATATCAGCCATAGTAGGATCTTGGTTTTAAAAACCTTGAGCACTCTTGGTTAGTTTTGAAAGATTTTATAAACCAGAGGCTCTGATACCACTTGTTGTTCCCTTCACACGCTTAGAGTTAACTAGAAAGTTAATCTATTCGTGTTTATGACTAATACAATGTTATGATTAATTCTAACAGATTAATGAAACGTAAAAGTAAAAACACATAAGTATTTTTCAACGTTTAAATTCTTATTAGAAATGAATCAAAGAATCTATTACCCAAGTGTTTTGCGGAACAAACACTTGGGATTGAATAGACAAGGTATGGTGTCTCCTATCTAAACTCAAGCTATGCTTAAGTGGTAACAAATTCGACCCACTGAGCTATCTCAGGGATACGTTACTCTTTGTAGGAGAGAAGTTGTTTTGCAAAAGTCTAAGCTTTCAATGTACAAAACACACTTGACTTATCTCCTATCTGAACCTATTTATACACAAGTATAAAGAGTAAAAGTGATTAAAAATAATACAAGTTGTTGAAGCAAGCGTGTCTGACAATTACAACAGTAATTGTCATTTTCCAAGAGCCAATAGGAATGGGCTAAAAGTCTTTAGGAGTGGTTGGTCTGACACTCCATGACTTTTAGCCGTCTTAGGGAAGGTTTCTTCCTGACAAGATAAGATTTGATCTTATCTTAAACTCTTCCCAGATCTTCCCGCCTTTCTTTCAGGCTTTAGGTTCTTCAGTACACGCCTTCATTTATTAATCACAATTGTTGTTGAGGAGACTGGGGTTCAGTGAGTTCTTGTCCAACACTCACTGAACCATCATCTTCTTCTTTGGCTTAAGTCATACTCAGGGAGTACCGCCTTCCTGAGTAGTGAATCCTTCTTCTTGAATTCGCCTTAAGTATCCTGAAGATGACTCACTGAGAGACTGTTCTCTCAGTGACTTGAATTGTTCTCGGTTTAAGTTAACACTTAGTTAATTTGTGTTCAAATCTTGTTTTAAGTATTCTTGGGTACTGACGGACCCAACATTAAGAAACTTGCACATTTCATGAGTTATTAAATTAGAAGCTAGACTAGTTACCGCAAAATTGGTAAAAGGCAAACTAGCACACTTTGTCTAGTTGTTGTGCTTTGACCACTTTTGAGGCTACATGCCATTGTGGGGATGGTAGTCAAATTAAGGAAAAAATTGCATGCCCAATTATTTCCAAGTTAATTGGATTGATGGATAGTCCATCATTTACAAAGTAGAATACATTCTTTAGTACCTAAGTAATTGTTACATATGGGATCACTCGAAGGTGTAGGAAAGTAAATAGCACACTATTTGCTTTTACTGGTTATGAAGCACTTATAATGTTGTCAAATCCAGTGGGAGCATTGTGTTGTTATTACTGAATAACATATATTAATGTAATGATCTGTAATTCAGTGGGAGCTACAAGCTTGTTATCTTGGTAGTAACCCAGATTATCTCTAGAATGTCTTGAGATAATTACTTTCCAATTATAGACACTTGTGAGTTTAAGGATAGTCATGTGCGTTTCCTTACAAGACAAGGTGGTTCTATATCTACGAATATCTATGACACAATCCTATTGATCACATTAAACAAACGCGTGACATGTTGTTTATCTGATACATGATGTTGTTCCATGCACAAGTGGGAGAAATCTTAATTGTGTGCAAGCAACAACACAAAGGAATATGATTTAAAGGATTCTCTTGACTGCAAGGTAAGAGAATTAATGTTCTAATGTGATTTATTCACATCTAATTTATAGAACACTTGGAATTAATATCTAGCGTAAGTGAGACCTTGACATAGATATTAATGACAAGGTAAATTACATACTTTCATTACTAGCAGATCAACTGATGTAATGAAACTATGTTAATTTGCAAGATCTAAATTAGATCCTTATTAGAACAAGTGTCAATATGATAATGAGATTACTTCAAACTAAATATTTATGTATTCATTGAAATGACATAAATAAATGAAGTAATCCAATATTACTTCAAAATTGAATGTTTATGTATTCTTGGAATGTCATAAATATATGAAGTAATAAATTAACTGGAAATACTATTGAAACCATATTGTGGTGTTCATGATTACTTTAGTTTTGTATATTTATATTTTGTCGTAAAGATATAAATATGAAGTCTTTTAATTGTTACAAGACTTATAATAAAGTAAGACGTTAACGTGTTATGTTTTTTAATTAAGACATATACAAGAAGTCATTGAGTTGATCAATGATTTATAACGTGAATTGGGATTATAACAGTTTATGTCTTCTTATTAAGACATGGACATGAAGTGACTTGGTTAAAAGTACTTATGTTATATAGCATGCAATTGGCTTGGAAATTCTATTATACCATTAAGCTGATTTAGTTGGTAAATAGATAAACCAAACAAAATATATTTATCTTACGTATTATAAGATTGTTTTACAATATAATCCTAATGAAATACATAATGGTTATGGTATGTTCAGTTAGGAAAATCAAACTCTTGTTATATTGTTTGATTAAAGATAACTATATTTTCTATTCTTCCAAAAGTTATCAAGGTTAGAAAATTGAGTATGCAATATATATACTCAATTAGACTCCAACCTAGAAGATTAATAAGACACCATTTATTATGGAATGTGATGAATCACATTAAGTCTTAAAATTGAAGTTCAGAATTTGTTAAACTGCTTTTGAGTAGGTTATTAACAAACTTCATGTAAGGAACTGTCAATATGTATTTGTAATGTCCCAAAAGATAACAATTTTGTGTTGCTCTACTTGCTAAGTATTTATGGATAGTCTATAAATTGCTAAAGGCAAGTGGGAGTTTATCTTGAAAAGATAAAATTACAAGATACATGATCTTCTAAAACACACTAGCAATTGTCATGCTGAAGATTAACATGTAAATGTTAAATCTCAAGATGAAGGAATTCTCATTCATAGATCCGCTAGGATATCTCAAATATTTGTATAATATGTTGAGGATTATGAGTTACAGGATTATAGTAAACCTGTTGATAAATTGCAAATGTTGAATTTGGCAAATTACTCATACTATGAATGCTTAGATGCAGTCCAGGAAGATAACTAGTTTTAGAAACTTAGTTAATCTTGAACTCTATAGTTACACTATAGAATGATGATGAGTTTCTACAAAGGAAATGGAAATCCTAGAGATTTAAATTCCTGTGTAGAAATCATAATGGACTATTTTGTATACATATTTAATGTATTAAAAGATTATCAAACACACTTAAGCAATTAACTGTGATTGAAATTCTTTGTAGGCACGTTAAATGTATAAAGATTATGATTATCATTCTTAGTTTCATTTATATGAAATTAACAATGGAATATCAAAACTCTTTCTTAGATAATTACTTGTGCGAGGACGATAAGTAAATTGAAAGGAGTATTTGAGTTCAAATAATCTTTGGAAGTATACAAAATGCAATCATTTATGAATGGATTAATGCATGCATCTAGGAGATACACTTATGTTTGATTATTAAATCATAGTTTTGATTTATAATTAAAATAAGACAATCTCTTAATATTCCTAAAAGCTAGTGGGAGTGTTATATTTATTTTCTTATTTCATGTATGTTGTATAACATATAGGAAGAAGCATTCCATTAACATTAAATGTTAAGTATTATTTTGGAATGAAACTTCATTATGGAAATTTAGAAAATAAACATACGACCTTGGAATATATGTTTATTGTTATAAACATAAGCGGTAAAATTATTGATTCTAATAAACATGATTATACTATTAGAAAGTCTAGATAGATACATATCTTTGAAAAGATATGACATGAATAAATCTAAGTTTGATGCAAGGATTTTTCATGTACATCATGTTGTTTGTTGTATCATGCTTGATGAAAGATGATTTGACAACATTAATATCTAATTGAAAGTTATTAGATAACTAAGTGTAATGGATATGGTTGGATTTAGAATTAACATCCTCATCCTGGAATAGCTCCTAAATTCTAAATAAGAACCATATGGCAATTGTTGCGTAATTGATATAGCCAACAAATCTGGAAAGATTTGAAGGTATCAAACATTACACATTGGATATTAAAGTTTACGGGATTTTAAAGAGCATATTGTTGTTTGCATACAATGATGCTGATAAGATTGAGATGACACTCAATACTAGTCATGGTAGGATTTCATTCTAGTTAATGGTCATGTGTACTAGTTATGCTTAACTGTAAGCATAGTTGCATTTTACATTAATAAATTAGAATACTTTAAACTATAAAAGGTTTGATAGTTTGCTTGTCATAAATTCGTGGTTGAGGATGTCACGTATTTGTGAAATATTATGTGGCATTATCAAGATAATTGATAGCACACATACAAGAACTTCATTAATTGAATTCTTAAAATAAGTATTCTCAAAATTCACATAGATCAAAATTAGTTGATTTATGCCTTGTCAACAAGTATGTTTGACATGACCTGAGGCATAATTCATTAATGGGAATTATCATGCATTGATCTATTTTAGTGTTTGGATAATGGGATGTTATTGAACAGTTATTATTTTAATGAAATAAAATAATGGTTATGTTTATTTATCATTTTCTTAATAATATATCCTATATTTGCATGTTTATATCCTTGAATATATTTATATATTCTAAACTGTCCGTTGCCGGTTAATGATATGGGAATGTCATTAAATTAAGGTAAATCTGAGTATTGGTATAATATACTTGAAAGTATATTGATGCGTTGTCATACCAATTTCACATGATATTCAAATTGTTTGAGTATAGGACCAAATCCCGCCACATGAGTTTACTTTATGGATCTTGTTATTAAGTAAATCATGAGTAACGGGTAGCTATACGGATTGTTTTGAGTATAGGACCAAATCCCGCCTCAGACTTGAGATGCCAGATAACTGTCATGCATGTAGTACATTTCTTTGATTCAATCTAACGCTACACGTAACGGGTAGCTATACGGATTGTTTTGGGAAGCGTTGCGAAGTGCATGTGTTATGCTCGTAGTCAAGATAGAATTTGTTCATTCAAACTGTTTGAAGTTTAATACTGCTGGGCCCCTCGTAGGGTTGGCAAGATGTTTGCGTGGCCACGCCCAAGATCTCCCCTGAATATGTTCAGAAGATTTGGTAATCTTGCTAATCATAAACAACGAGAAACAGAATTATTAATAAAGAATGACTTAGATCCATATCTTTATTAATGTGGTATTAGAAACAAAAGGATGCCTATGATGATTTATCATCGAATGGTTTTTCCAGGAGAACCAACACCCGAGTTGTTCTGGGGGCATTGGCGTGTTGCTAGACGCTAACCAATGTCATTACCCTTTTAATAGATTTCCAAGTGGGAGCTGTTAGAGTTTTGGAAAAATATTAAATCGTGTATGACTAGAATCGAACCCGGGACTGAGGGATTGCACACTTTACGTATGAATGATCAAAGGAATAATTAATATATACAACTATTATATATTTTAATTATTTGGACACAAAATATGGACTAACGGACGTTAAAGTAATTAACAGAATTGACTAATGACTGTTAGTAAATAAATGAGGGGGTTAAGTGTCGAGTTTTGGAACTTGAGGATGTATTAGACTCAAACTTGGAGAACAAGTTTGGAGGCTATATATACACCCACATTAGCTTCATAAAAGTTGATAATAATAATAATAACCTAAAAATGTCAGACGACACAATTATAAGTACGACTTATATTCTTCCAAGTTACATGTATCGTACAGTGTATCTAGGAATACCATCATGTGCATTCACTGGACATTATTAATTATGTCTTGACTTTCTATGATGATAATAGTCATATGTATAGTGTACCGTACATCATTATATATTGATATTATTACTTCCTTTAAATGCTTGAATAATGGATTCAAGGTTTATTGAACAAAATAGTTTTGGTTTAA
This sequence comes from Artemisia tridentata subsp. tridentata, assembly GCA_021014915.2. Lineage (NCBI taxonomy): Eukaryota > Viridiplantae > Streptophyta > Magnoliopsida > Asterales > Asteraceae > Artemisia > Artemisia tridentata. Next base: position 291,006,331 of record CP139501.1, read on the forward strand.
TAAATTGTGTTCATTCACTAGCATCAACCTTTGATTGGTTATAGTACGTGTGTACAAGATCTCGGATATAACATACTTTTGTTATTCATCTTGGATTGTGGAACAAAAAGGTAAGGGGTTCCACCTTAATCCTGTTTGTTCTTGTTTGATTGATCTAGTGAAGGAGAAAGAAGATTTGATCCTTGTTCTTGCTAGGATCATAACGGTGCGTTCCTATTTATTTTTCGGTATTACATTATACATGTTAATTATGATCCTTGCTTCCGCGAATTGTGTGCTTTGATGTTTATGGTTATTTATTTATTTGAATGTCAAGTTATCTAAAACCAACAGTATGGCACGCCGAACTACCAATAGCTTAGGGTGTCAGCTAGGACAGCCACATGGAGGACATAGACCCGTGAATCTAGGGCTAGAGGCGGCGCTGTCTGGGTCCTTCGGCCTTTAGCCCTTCCGGATGTCATTCTTCCGGTCTTGGTCCTTCCGGTCATATACACGATCAAAGTTGGCGCCATCCGTGGGACCCGCATTCAATTTGCCCAGGCTATAGAATGTCAGGTTCCGGGGGAGGAGGGGATGATACTCCTCCGACAACCAGGGAACAAATCGAATGGTATTTGTCTGCTCTGAAATCCATGGTCACCATCAATACTGCGATATATTGTAGGACCAGAGAAAGGGTCACCATCAGCTATAAGTTTGGAATATGTGTCAACAGGTGTGCGAAACGGATTACAAGTAAGCATACTAGCATGCTCAAGCACCTCACTAACATACTTCTGTTGAGAGAGAAGCATCCCAGAAGTATTAAGAGTCACATAAATACCCAGAAAATAATTAAGTGGGCCAAGATCAGTCATGGAGAACTCCGTATGTAAAGAAGCAATAACCTGCTGCAGAAAAGATGGAGAAGGTGCAGTCAATACAATATCGTCAACATAATAGTAAATAAGTCGTATAAGTCCCCTTTATATAAATGAGTAGCGAAGAGTCACAACGACTATGATGAAAACCAACCCGAGCAGAATAAGCTGCAAATCTCTGAAACCAAGCCCAATCCCGAGGGGCTTGTTTAAGTCCATAAAGTGATACCATGTAGACTAATACTATTGCTTAATAATAATTAGGTACAATAATGTCTATATATAATAAAATGGGCCAATAGCTAAACAATAAACTAATAATGGGCTAAGCTTAATATAGTCCGCTAACATTATTAACTTTGCATGTTCAACCATAGGTTTGAAAAACAAAGCTGAAAACATTGCCGGATGTCATAATGAAGTTAACGCTAAGATTCAACAAGCATTCAAGCTCATAACTCTCCGTGTCGATTGCTGTCTCATTCAATTTTGGACAACTTGTAGTGTTGGGGAAAAGGAGTTACTAAAAACTGCAGGTCAGCCATTTTCCCTTGGTATATACGATAGAGGACTATGCAATTATAGGAAGGAATCTGAGCGTAAATGTTTCCATGTGAATGACAAGTATGAAGAAGTACAAGATCTCGTCCCTGTTAGAGTTTTGGAAAAATATTAAATTGTGTATGACTAGAATCGAACACGGGACTGAGGGATTGTACACTTTACGTATGAATGATCAAAGGAATAATTAATATTTATAATTGTTATATATTTTAATTATTTGGACACAAAATGATAACTAACGGACGTTAAAGTAATTAACGGAATTGACTAATGACTGTTAGTAAAAAAAGGAGGGGGTTAAGTGTCGAGTTTTGAAACTTGAGGAGGTATTAGACTCAAACTTGGAGAGCAAGTTTGGAGCCTATATAAACACCCTCAAACCCTTCAAACGGACGATACAAAAATTATAACCAAAAGGTCGTACGATATATATATATATATATATATATATATATATATATATATATAATATATATATATATATATAGTATGATATGGTTGTTTGACAAGCCATGAACAGTACGACATATTATAATATCTATACATGGTTGATTGACAAGCTATGAATAGATTGACAATAATAATACGAAAGGTTAGATGATATTATAATCACGTAAAGTCGATCGAATTTATCATGTATTCTGATTACATAGTACTATATGATATTATATCTAAGTATAGGAAGGTTTTCAGAAAGTGGGATAGCAGGAAGGTTTGTTGAACCCGTCATGATGTCAGGTATGAGTTAGGGTGCGTGTGGGAATTGCCAACAGTGAGGGACAAGAAAAAAAAATGGTGCAAACAAGGACTGATTCGCGACCTTAGCACGAATACCACAGTAACAACGTGTGGATTAATGACCTAGCACAATCACCAACACGTGATAATGATTAAACAGAATCACCATGTTCAGTATAGAAGATATGATTGCTGTTTTACAGGTAGGTTTTTAGGGATGATTAGAGGAGCGGGGTGGGGATAGGTTATTTTAGGAATGGAGCGTGGTGTTTTATTTCTCTGATACCATGTCAATCAATGTGATCGATATGATAAGAATGAGTTTATTTTCTTGATTGATATCACGAGATACAGGATACATATATACACATAATAGGAATGGTCTAGAAACGGGCTTGAGCCCGATACAATAATACATAGCAATATGGGCTAACATTTACTTGGTCTTTTTTGTATATGCAGGTTACGGGGCATTAACACAAACAAGACACAATTAAGCAAGATGTTTCTAGCAAACATGGAGCAAAACTAAAGAGACTGGTGTACTAATTAAAAAAAATACAAAGCTGAAAGATATAAAATATTCTATAACTGAGTTCTTGATAGCTAACAGCTACAAGGTTAATGTGCATACTAGCTCAAGAAATGCACAACTAAATGACGTCTCAATTTGCGGACCAGTGGCCTGGCACACACATCTACTCTATCATCATCCTCAAGTTGATTGGAAATACTGATTTACAGCTTGAAATGAAACTACAGAAACGGAAACACTAAAAGTTACTTATCATCATACCTAATTATCCTTGATTCAACTGTTGGGGAAGTGTATTCACAAAAGTTGTTCTTTTTTAGCTCTACAATATTGCTTCACCCCTCGAGGCTTGAATCCCAGATTTGAAGACATGATCTGCTCCTGGAATCTCATTTGATTTCAGTTCACCTTCCATAATTGTGAGTCTGAGTGCTGTCGTTTTTGGTAGGCTCTGTTCATGCTTTATAGAAGACCATGCCACAACTGCGAGTTTCAGTCCAAAAGAAGGCCTGATTAAGCATCGAAGCTCTGATTGTCGACCGGCTGAACAAATAATTTAATTACAGCCTTGGAGTCTGGGGGCTCAGAACTGCTCAGTATTGCATGAGATATGTCATTGTCACAAAGAATTAATATCATGTCACCATCTTCATCCCTATATTTTAGTCTAAAACTTTCATGCGTAAGTTGAAACCTTGTTGCAATCAGCTCCTTCAGCTTTACTAATCCATCTAAAATGTAAAATGGAAACTTTAAAGTATTTTTTTCGTATATTGCCTTAATCAACACATTTTCCACTCTGCTTACAACTATAGTCTCATCAGGAGGATTTGTACGAGTGGGACTTCCATGCTTACCCTTTTCAGTTAAGATGGCAGGATCATGAGTTACAGCAGTTGTACCTAATGGTTCACTGGAAACCCCAAAAACCGGTGCAAGTGAACCGCCAGATGTATGGACTACTATATCTGTTTGACCCGACTTCATAAGCGAATCAGACTTATCGGTGCCAATCCTATATGGCCACCTTGGTATACCACGATTCCTGCATATGCGCTTCAGTGTAGATCTGCTAACTACATATATACAAAGAAACAGTGAGAATAAAATGAAAGCACAAATACAAACAGCACCTGTGATCAACAAACTCACCATTAAGGATGGCCGCAGCCTCGTCCATTGTCTTCCCAAAATGTTTCTTGATTTCCTCCAAAGTAATTGAACTCTCAGATCTCTTCCTTTTTCTCTTTTTCCGTACTGTCCCTGGATTAGTATCAAAATTTCCGATCCCTTGCTCCTGATAAGGAGCAATACTCTGACTTGTTCCCACAGCATGAGAGTTAGATGACTCGTTTTCCATATTTTCCTCTTCCATATCCTCTGAATCTTGTGGGGCCTCTTTTTCAGTTAATAAGGTTATAGGCAAAGGTGGAGATTCAAGGTCCCAACTCAAAAAAGGAAGTCCTCCGATTACCTGGGGAGCTGACATGATATCTACTTGCATACAAGAAGCATTTTGAATCTGTTGCTTCACTGCTTTCATCAACCTTTGTACGTCTGCGTCGTCATTGCTATGGTTTGGCAGAAAAAACTCTATGACATATTCAACACCTAATTCAATACTCGTTATATAGATAGCTAAACAGCTAGTTAGCCCACTCACGTGGGCAAAGGGAACCAAATTTTTCGAGATTGAGGAATGAATCTCCCAACAACTCCTTGACTATTTTCCAAGTGTCTCTCTCTGCAGGATTTAAAATAATCCCATGTGGTTAAGTCTCGAACATAGAATGGTAGATCATACGTTGACATGCAGACTTTCCCTATACAGCTTCTGTTGAAGCTACT